>CM076579.1:502833711-502877693 GCA_034641835.2 Pinus albicaulis
AAAAAAAACTACAACTAAATACAAACTCTTAATTATGAATTAAGAATAATTTTTTCATTGATGTAAACATAATTTTAAACACAACACATCACCATAGCACAAATCGAACCTGCATGATAGAATGACACAATAAAGGATTCCCTTTTGATTACAAAGAACCTACCATAGATTAATAAACTAGTCACAATATAAAGAAGAGATTTAGAAGGCCCCACAAATCACATTTCCCACTAAGATAATTGAAACAATGTACTAGGAAAAAAAACCATTGTTATTCCAATAAATTTCTCAGTAAGAACGGATTCAACACACCAACCCTCAATCACCTGCCCTCAACATTGACAACTATATTTATGCCAAAAGAAGAGACAATAATGCCTTCTCGAGTGAGGGTCCAAATGATGTCTCTCTTCCAATAGTCTTAAGCAGATCATTCTCTCTTACACTTGCAAAATAGCCTAGAAAAGAAAGGTGGATACACACAGAAAGGACAAGAGCTTGTGGAAACCTCTAAAATCCAATAATCCCCCTTTACGATGGAGGAAAACATTATACGAAAGTTCAAAAAGGTGATTTGGAATTCCTTGTCATATCATTCCAAGATTTATAAGAAGCTAATATCATACTTAGATGGATCATGGGGAATATAAGTCTAAAACATATAATTCATTAATTGATAGACTTCTCTAGAATGAGTAAAATGGAAGACAATAGGATGTAAACATTCAAAAAGGTAATTTTTAATTATTTTAAATATCATTTTATGGAGGTTGATAAAACATGGTGGATTGAATTCATTAGAAAAAACTGGTCAGCTCTACAATGGATAGACTGAATGAGGAGAGTCTGACTGTGCAAAATGATCTACATTATTAATATAAATCAACCAATATATAACATGCATAGATGTAAGGAAGTTAGAACCATAATCTACAGCTCCATGTAGATACCTTAGAACTCCTTTGGATGCAATCCAATGACTCTCAAGTGGCTTGGACATAAATTTACTTAGCACACTAACTGCATAAGCCAAATCTGGTCTATTAGTGGTTAAGTATATCAAACTCCCAACCAACTGTCGATAGAGTGTCGCATCTGTGTCTTTAGAGCCATAGTCACTCTGAAGTTTCATGTTCTGTTGTAATGGTATTGTTGGAGCCTTACATTAATCCATCCTAAATATTTCAAGTAGACCCCTGACATACTTACCCTAGGATAAAAAAGTGTGTCCTAAATCTCTCCAGATCTCAAGATCCAAACAATATCTTAGTTCAGCAAGGTCTTTCATTTCAAAAAATTGTGACATTTTCTTCTTTATTTATTTGATTAGATCAACATCATATCATGTAATTATTAGATCATATACATACAAATAAAGCAACACTATACACCGCTTTTTATATTTCACAATATACATGTTCGAGTCATTTTTACTTCTATTGTAACTGTGTTGCGGAAAAAATGAATCTATCTTTTCATACCATGACATAGGTGCTTGTTTTAGTCCATATAAGTATTTGTTTAATCTGAAAACTAAATGTTCATTCCCTTTCTGGACAAACCCCTAAGGTTGCTTTAGGTAGACCTCCTCTTTCAACTCCCCATTCACACAAATGTAGACTTTACATCTAGTTGGTAAAGCATCCACTATTTTCTAGTAGCTAAAGAAATCATCATTATGATAGTATTTAGTTTAGCTACGGGGGCGGTGGTTTCCTCATAGCCAATACCCTCTGTTTGTGAATAGCCCCTTGATACCAATCTAGCTTTTCACTTATCTATACTTATGTCTTCATTAAGCTTGGGTTTGTACAACCATTTATAACTTATGGTTTGTTTCCCTTCGTGTAGTTCAACTAGCTCCCAAGTATTGTTTTTAAGAATAGATTCATATTCTTATTCCATAGCTTCTTTCCATTGACTACTTTGATTGGATTCTCTATAAATAGAAGGTTCTACAACATTCATCATCCTAGTTATAAAGGAGTTTTCCCTATATATAGTAGGAAATTGAGTCTGCCTACCTGAAATTATGAGCGTTGGTGTGGCTTCCTACCTGTTTTACATTTCCTTTGAAGGACTCGACTCGATTGTTGTACATGAACTTTCTTCGTCTGCCTTTTTATGCTTCTCATTGCTGTCATCTACTTCTTCACTTCCTTCCTCGAACAAAGGAATATCCCATTCCTCATTTCTTTTATCAGATTCATCATGAACCTTCTCACGGAACATGACATCTCTACTGACAACGATTCTTTGAGTAGAGGGATTAAACAATCTATAAGCTTTTAATTATGAACAATACCCTACAATGGTGCATCTCATTCCTTTTGAGTCTAATTATCTTTTTTCTTCATTTGAAATATGGGAATATTATTTAGACTTAAATACTCACATATGTTTTACTACAGGCTTGAATCTATATAATGCTTCAAAAGGAGTTTTAAACTCAAGAATTTTTGTACAACTCCTATTTTTCAATTAAAATGCATTATTCAATGCTTCAACCCAATTTTTTTTTTGAAAAACCCTTACCTTTAAGCATTCTCTAAGCACACTCCACCAATATTTTGTTCTTCCTTTCTGTTATTTTGTTTTTCTGAGGAGTATGCAGTACTGTGAATTGCTGCAATATTCCATGGTATTTACAGTACTTCATAAGTTCAACCTTCCTATATTCTCTCCCTTGATCGGAGTGGAGAATATTTATGTACTTCCCTTTTTTCTCTTCAATCATAGTTCTGAATTGCTTAAAGTATTAAAAAGTATGGCTCTTTTTACTAAGGATGTATACCCAAGAAAACTTTGTGTAGTCATAAAAAAACGGTATAAAATACAGTGCACCTACTAATGACTTTGTTTGCATGGGTCCACATAGGTCAGTGTGCACTAATTCAATTATATCTCTCTTTTCATTTTCTACTCGAATGTGGAATTATTCTCTATGCATTTTTCCTAATGCATAATATTCACAATCATTCTGCACTTGTTTTAAACTAGGAGTACCTCTTACCATTTCCTTTTTCTGAAGTAACAACATATCGTTGAAGCTGATGTGACCAAGTCTCTGGTGCTATACATATTTTGTATTCCAACTCGATGTTTTCAAATATCGATGAGGTGATTTCCTCACATTTAATTTTTACAGACCTCCTATTCGAATTCCTGAAGAAATAGTCTTCATACCATCCAAAAAATATTTAATATAACAATTATATTTAAAGAATTCTAATTTGAGATTATGATCTGTAATCATGGATACATAAATCATATTCTTTGTAACTTCCCATACATACACTACATTTTGGATATGTCTGATATTACCATGAGGGAAAATAACAGGAATTTTCTTGCACCCTTTGATTTGATAACCTTTATCATTGCCAAGGTATATTTGCGCTCCATTTTTTGTTTGTTTAAAATATTTGAACCATTTTCTATTCCCTGTCATGTGTGTGGATGCTCTTGAATCCACATACTAGATGTATGCTTCAACATTTTCATAAATGTTAGCCATGAATAGTCTAAAATCCTGAACATGATCATCATCTGCAAAATGACCTACATGTCTTTGATGTCTCTAATGTCATTCATCAGATTTATTTTTCCTATATTTCTTGTCCATATGACCAATTTTTCCTCAATATAAACATTTTAATACAGAGTCGTTTCTATTTAGATACATCCCTTGAGATTAATTTGGTCTTTTCTGTGGATTTCCTCCGTTTTTTTGTGATGAATTTCCTTTTGCTCTGAACAATTTCTTCTTTGCCATTAACGCAAGATCTCCAATCTAGGTTTTTAGAGTCAATCTTATTTCTTCTTCTTGCATTAATATTCTTGTCAATTCTTAAGAACTTGGGGATTTATCCCTCGCACTTATCATAGTGATGAGCATTTGGTAATCGTCACTCATACCATTCATGGTAAGCGTCACCAAATATCTGTCTAAAACTATCTCACTGATATCGTCTAATTTTTTCTCCAAATATTTAATCCGCGATATAAAAGCATCAACTATTTCATTCTCTTCCATATTTATGGAGAGGATCTTGCTCTTCAAGAATAGGAGAATATTTGTATTGGTGATCTCATACAGATCCTTCAATACCGTCCAAATTTCGCTTGCAGATATGCATTCTATGATATGTGGTATGATACAGTCTTTCACTAACATATTCAATGTCTTCTTTTCCCTAATCTCTCTCTTATCTCTGTCTTGAGTCATTTTGGGTGAAATAACTCCTGTTGCAGCCTTTGGCTCATCCCATTTTATAATTGTCTAGGCACTATGTGCATCTATCACAGTCTGCATCTTGAACTTCCAATTCGAGTAAGTGGAACCATCGAGCTTGTTGCACTCGTTCAAGTATGATTTGATTATTTTATTATTCATATTGACGATTTAAAAATAAAACTTCGAGTAATTGACATGAAAAATAAATTATGGATCTACCCTAGATCCTTATAGAAAGAAATATCATGATAAAAATCTACTTGATCTGTGATCAATCTAGTAGGTTTCTTTGCACGTTTCGCCACAGGCTCTCAACTCCTCTACACCGACAACAGATTTGCTTCACATCTCTTCCTTCATTGGTGAGCTTTCACCAGCACTAGGTCTATGTTAGATCTCTTCCCTCATCAACAAAATTATACTTGCAGTATATCTCAGATCTCTTCATTTCATCAATTGGAAAACATTGGCACAGTTTTGTTTCATATGTCCTCTCTTTCCCACATCGGCGCCATTACTGACCCAATTTACACGCTCATCACATTGAGAATGGAACCGATTAAGGTTCTAGCTGATCGATACAGTTCTCTTTCATAGATCAGTGCTTGTCATTACAAATGATCATCACAGGGCATCATGTTGATTGGCGCACCTATTCCTCCAAAAAACGCGTTCATCGATCAATGCCTGAGAAAAAAAATTCACTCAGTCATCACGGGCTTCATCTCTGCTTCCTGGACACTCATAGGGATTAGAAAATTCAAACTATGATTCGACCCTAGAGGTCTGATACCATGATAAAATAATATCGATTGAATTCCTTAAGAAAAATTGGTCAGCCCTACAATAGACAGACTGAACCAAGAGAGTCTAACTCTATGGAATTCTCTACATTATCAATACAAATCTACCAATATATAGCAATCATAGATGTAGGGAAGTTAGAACCATAACCTAAGACACAGAAACTAATTCCTATCCTAAGGTTTCGTGAACCAACTCTCACAAATTAAGGATTCTCCATTATATTTTAACATAGATCATTTATAATTATTTGACATATCATTTTATGTTGATAAGAAACTAATAAATAATTGGTAGAATTTGTTAGAATGAGTAAAATGGAGGATAATAAGGTGTAAAAATAAAGGAGTGGCTTGTAATCTTTGAAAAATAATAAAAAGGTAATGTCTTTCTATTCTCAATTAAAAAAGGAATATATGTGAAAGATTAGTGAAGCCTAAGTTAAAGAAAATAAATTATTGATTTATATTGTTTTTTGTACGTTAAATTTTAGATTTGGATTAAATATAATATAAATAGGTTTATGGTTCCTTCTTTTACTCCCTCTAAAATAGAATTACTAGTTACTAATGTTATCATGGTGCATTTGTGCTCAATAAGGACAACCATACTATATCATAATTTTAAGCTATAAATTGTGAAATATTTCTATATAATACATTATTATAGTGAGTAATATTATCAATCCCAAGAAAAAACTTTGACGTATAAGTGTAGTGTTAGAATTATGATTATATTGAGATGGCCAGGGGAGGGATCGTTAGTTTAAGAATTTAAGACAAATATGTCTAGATAAACATCAATTACATAAACACCACATAAAAACACAAAATTTGCATGGTAATATTAGAAATGTGTTGTTATTGATGGAAAATACAAGATTATTGCAAAGGCACATGTGGCTCCAAGCAATATTAGCTCAAGTATGGAAAGGAAATGATGGGTGCAGTGATATTGAAGCCAATTTAAATTTAGTAGACATGCTCAAGTGTATTTGGGACCCACCTAAATGGATATATCTTGGAAATATATTTGCAACATTATATTAAAGCTCGAAAAAAACCTCCTGGATTGAAAGTTATTGAAAATCAAAGTCATGATGTTGTAAAGGAAATATTAGAGGCCCCAAAAAACTATTAGTGGATAGATGTAAGTCACATAGGCATGTGCATGGACTCCGTGGACTAATAAGATCTTAGGAGTGAAAGTATCAGGAGCAAATTATCAGGCAGTAAAAGGATTGATTAGAGGAAGATATGCAGTAGAGGACCCCAAGGGAAAACTCACCTTAGAAGATAGGGACCTATAACACCCCACCCCATCCCACATTTACCCTGTTATACAAGCTCAGTAGGGAAAACATGACATAAGAGTTACTCTGCATGACACAAGAAATAATTTCTATATATTGAACTAGGTTCTACGATTATGAAACTTAGTGCAACCTCCCAGGGATACTTGATCACCCAAATGTAAAACAACATCCACTAATGATATTTCCTTAAGCTGCAACTATCATTTTCCCAAGCTTACAGCCCAGTTGCACGCATTCGAAGAGGTCCACTCTGGAAGAAGGCTTCATCCACATGCGAAAGCCTTCCTCCATGTGGTTATAGTAAAAAATCCCTAGTTTTGTTTCTATGATTAGAGATTTAGTGCCTCAATTTTATTGCTAGCCTACATTACACTATCTAGAAATTTCCATAATCAAGTCTAAGATAATCATAAGTACACATAACTTATACATAGGCTTAGATATTGCCCAAACGTGCCAAACACATCATAAATATTTAGAAAAACATATGGTAAACATAGTAGCTATAGGTCTTAAACTCATATTTCTTCGCTATCTCATTAATTTCATTAGAGAATCATCAAGAAGGCTCAATTACCTCTCATTCTAGTTGAAACAACACTTTTTAGGTCATACATTCATATAATCTTTCAATAAATTATCGAATCATGACCAATATCCATAACAAGAGAAAATAGTTTGACCATGCCTATAACCAGCATTTAACTAGAATGAAGCCATGAAAAAAAAATCATAAAATCAAAACAATTACCAATACATGTCGTCATTGATCTAAATAAGAATAAAAAATAACATGTGCATAAAACCAACCAAGTTATGGTTTTCCTTCCATGAACCACACTACCATATATTGGGCTCGACCAAATATCGCATTCATCCAATCACCCACACGCCATATTCCAAGAATTAATGTGGGATCACATGGGATAAACCAAAACAAAACAAGCGAAGGGTTCTAGAGTCCAAACCACCTCAAACCTCAACTGCAGTGATTTCACCTAAATCCGTCTAGAACTCACTAAAACCAAACAATCTTGGATGCTTCATACTTTCTTCACCATACCTAGAGGAATTTTCTTGTCTCCATCCACCTATGGGGAGTTCTAGGAGAAAGCCATCTCTGCCCTAAAACCTTGGGAATTTTCTCGAGACCACGTCAACCATGACCCAAAATCTATTTTAAACCCAAAGCATAACAAAAACAGGGAACCCACTACATCATTTCTAACTAGGAGAAAGAAAAGGAAATTTTTTACACCACTTTCATTCCAATATAATCTCATTTTAATGATAAAAAACATAAAAAAGAAATCAGTGCATAGATCATGCATCAAATCCCAAGATGTTAAATCACACGTGCACATTGTTACCTTCAATTCCACAATTAATCTTTGCCCTTTCTTTTTTTTATCGAAACTTCTCTAGTGCTACCTTGCTTATACCTTGTTTGCTTGCTTCTGTACTTCTT
Source organism: Pinus albicaulis (assembly GCA_034641835.2). Lineage (NCBI taxonomy): Eukaryota > Viridiplantae > Streptophyta > Pinopsida > Pinales > Pinaceae > Pinus > Pinus albicaulis. Next base: position 502,841,536 of record CM076579.1, read on the forward strand.
GTATTGAAGTGCTTGTTCTCTCTATCTTTCTCTTCTCTTCTCTAAGTGAATGCTAGAATTTCCAAGAGTGTTTGTGATTGTTCTATTTTATTTTTCCTATACTTTTCCTTCATTTTCCGTTGTATGAATATTCGTGTCCCCTCATCTTCCTTTTATACTATTTTTCTTTATCTATTTTATTATATTTCCATTTATTACCTTTTTCCTTTTCCAATGAAACTATTGATTTCAATAGAAAATAATAACCACAGTTGATTCCCAGTGTAATAGTTTCCCCTCCAATTATCTTGGAATACATGTCCCATGACCTTAGTCTTATTTTTTTTACATATACACTTAACCCTAGGGTTTTACAAACTAATACCCCTTAGGGAAACATAGTCATCATTGTTCTATGATAATCAAATTATTGAAAACAAAACATACCACTTATTGGAGATTTATAACACAACTCATTGCAATATTTACAATGAAACACTATTGAAACATGATATATATATATATATATATATATATATATATATATATATATATATATATATAGTTCATTTTCTTCAAATAACAAATAAATAAGGATATAATGCCAACATCCAATGAACCATATCCTATGAAGCTTCATTGGGACCAAATTTTTTCCAATGCACTTTAACTTTCTCTATTCCTCAGTTATATAGCATGAATTGGTTTTGCTAGAATATTCATTATGGATCTAGCTAGAATTCCCCCTCTAGTTGGACCTGTAATATAGACCAATCAATCACATGATCAACAACCTGCACATATCTCTTAAGAAATGAAACATGGAAATCATAAAGGACATTGAACGATGACGGGAATGAAAGTCTATAGGCCACTGGTCCAATCCTCTCAGGGATTTTCAAAGGTCCACAATATGAAGGTTCCAGTTTGGCACGTGACCTAATGCTCAAGCACTTTTTCTTGTACCTGAAACGCAAGTAAAAATGCTCGCTATCCTAAAACTCCTTGAATGATATATGTTGATCCACAGAACCCTTATGCCTATTCTATGCACCCTTAAAATTATTTTTGATAACATTCATATCCTACACCATCTTAGGCAATGTATCTAGTCTAATAAATACCCTATTCATTAGATCAATCCTGCTGATAGGAGTATTATAACTCTTCCAGTAGAGAGACTAAAATCAACTCATGTTAAAGGATTCTTGATACCCATTTGTTATGAAGGTAAATCCTCTATGTGGACAAAGACAATCCCTCTAGCCCTAGGGTGGGTTTAGTAACAAAAGGACAAGCTAAAGTGTTGCTTCCTAGTTAATGAATGAACAAAAGATATGGTAGATTGACCTACCTTGAATCCAATGCTGTCGATGTTGTAGAAAAAGTAGTGGCCTCTCTTTCCTTCCTTGGAAAATCATGATCCATTCATTTTCATGCTCAGATACCTGCACATAGGGCAAAGAACAAGAACAACATACGAGAGAATAGTTTCACTCACAACTATTAGCCAGTCAAACAGGGCTAAAAATTTCACATCAAATAAACATCATAACACAATACTAGAACCAAACAGTAGTCATGTATATTAATGAGTAGAAGGAAGATTACAACAGATGCTTTGACGTTGCAGTCTCCTCCAGCAGGGTTCAGACGAAGCGCGTCTCAAATGTTGGTCAGGGAATTCAGATTCAGGCTATCTTATAAGTCATTGACTTGAGCTCTCTCAACAAAATCTTTCTTACTTTATCTTATCTAGCAGATTATCTATGGTATAATTCTCCTGGTTCAGCTATTCATCCATTCAACTATTTTGCTATAATGTGTTCAGCCAGCTTATACTAAAAAATATAGTTTATTATATAGAGTAAATGGAGGAGGTTGGGATCCCTACAAATGTGGGAGGGAGTCCTATCCTTTAGGAGAGTTCTAAGGGAAGTGAAAACTACTAACTAAAGGATGGAGTCCGTGTTTGTTTCAGTTCAACCACTCCCAATGACTCATCCATGAGGTGGTTGGAATGGAACCTCCGCCTCGATTTTTTTTTAAATTCCATTTACAACTTGGCGCGGGTGTCTAACTAGCATGGAGCACCAAGTGGCGTGGGCTTAGTGGTAAATTTCTTGGTCGGCTTGAGGGTGTAATGGGATACTCGCGACAACACAAAAATAAGGATTTTCAGAGCTCTGTTTAAGGAAATGTCAACAATAAGAATGTTTCTTTCATCAAAAGGGATGTAAGGATGGTATTTTCAAAGTATGAAACTACTTATTGGTCACAGGAATGGCCCTCCAATGTGCGAGTTGGGGATTGCAGGAATAGTGAAAAAATGTTGTGTAACAGATGCCTCCTAAATCATGAAGTACAAGAGAGAGGGAGGGGTGAAATGCTTTATGAGAATGCATTCGAACCAAACACTGTTGTCGGAAGACATGCTATTACAACTACAACTAATATCTGTGATACATGAATCATGTGGCATGGGTGCAGCCATCCATAATAAAGTACACAAAAAATAAGATCTGAGGTATGGACACATCCATCCAGTAGGAATGATCAATAAATAGAATCAGGTATAGTCGCAACCATCAAATCAAAAGAGTCATGCAATAAGTCATAACAATCCACAAAAAACCACAGCCTGGAGTTTATCAGAAAAAACCAGGGTCCTGTGCTCCATCTCGACCCAAAGAAGTACAATTTTGAGCATGCAAATATATGAGCTAGAGTCAAACATGTAGGAAGATCATCTGATTACCAGCCAATCATGAAAACCGTTAATAGACGCGAGAGATACCACCCATGATGACGATGGCCCCCAAGGTACAAAAGGTACAATCTACGAAATTTGAACAATAATTTGACATCAAACATCCATAGAATCACTCGATCGAAGGCCAATATTGTGAACCTTGTGTGAAATGGGAAAAACGTGCCATTGAGGCATGGAAGCTCCAAGGTACCAAAAGGGAGTCTTTAGATCAAATTTCTGGATAATGAGCTGAAGTCGACAGGAAGTGACCTGGTCGAAGGAGGGCCATAATATTTCCCACATCATCGACACGAGATAGAGGAACATGATGGAAGTGGACCAGGATCAACAGGAGATTAGACGAAGGTTGACAACTGCAGAGGCAAACTTCTCTTGAAGATATCAACAACACAACACTGGAATTGGCAGTATTTGAATCAAAGGTTCTGAGGTCAGGATGAGGTGGAAAAGAGCATATGAAAGGTCAAAAGAGATTACCGAAACCCATGAAGGAAAAAATAATGAAATGAGATGTCCCCAACGTGACACAAATGCAGAAAAATGCCATGTTCAAGAGCGACATACTGCCACGTAACTAAAACTTGGTCCCATTTCCCCCCACCATTTCTAGCAAGTACCCCAATTATTTTTTTAAACAAGCTTGAAGGGGATAGTATATGCTTGCACTATAATTTTTTCCTTCGAACAAATCCAACCTAGTACATTTTATGAGCCCAAGGAAGGAGGAACTCGAATAACGTCATGGTGATGAAGTCTGATGTAATTAGGTTTAACGAGTCTAGCAAAGGAAGAACTCAGCATATTTTCATGTTTAGAGAGTTTGAAAACAAGGAAGAAAAGAAAACTCCAGAAGTCCCTTTTCATAGGTAGTCTCATAGATCCGAAAAGGTAGAAAACTGTGTTTGAGAGAACCTCTTAGTCACGATAGGCTAAGGTATTCCTTTTTTGTAAATAATCCATTCTAGTCTGAAAAAGGGTTAAACATATACTAGGTAGATATCGTTTCACAGCCATTTAACGAGTTCAAAACAACAAGAATCTCGGTAATATTTTCAATTTTAGAGAGTTAGAAAAGAGCTGAAAGATGACTCCAGTAATGACTTTTTCATGTTTTTACCAAGTTTGAAAAAGTATAAAAACATGACTTGTTACTTCGTCATTATCGCATGAAAAACTGTTTGTTGCACAAGAGACATGTGTAAAACCCATTTCTCGAAAATCATATAGTAAAATGATCGAAAAACATGCTTTAAAACGTAATTAGGGTTGTGAAAAAGCTATAAAATGCCAAAAATTGTAAAAATAATTTACTTTTCATTTTTTACCTCTTGTGGAGAAATAGTTACCAATTTCACTGTGCAATCTTACGACGACGATAGTGGCCAATCCAGCAAATCAATCGCAAATCCGTCAACTCCAAGTAAGAGCGGAGATCTCTCTCATTACTTTAAGTAATTTCTTGCTTCCTGCAATTGTCAATTTCGAATTTTGGGAGAGGAAATGTAAAAATTAGGGCTTCGTGGTTGGTGTGGGTTTCAAGCACAGAGTCATGCCCACCACCCGATTCTTTACACTAGGGCGTGCCCATTGGCACGACTATTTTGGAAACAGTCATGCCAATGGCGAAAACCATTTCTATGCAGAATGCGGATCAAATACTCCAATTGTTTACAAATTTAAGGGTCAAAATTGACTAATACCACTCATATAAATGTGGTTACAGGTAGAAAGAGGAAAAATGGTCATTGAATGGAAAGAACGAGAACATAGCGAAGATGTGCTAGCCATGGAAAATGAGAGAGTCATGGAAGCTCTCAAAAGATGTGGTATTAAAAAATTCTTCCTAACGCTACGTCTCTGAGATCAACCAGAGTCATTATAGTATCTGGTGAGCATTCGAGACGAAAATCAAGAGAACTTCATCCTTCAGGATCAATAACTTGAGATTGATGTCTTTGACGTGTATTTCATCACAATATTATCATAGAGGGGAGCAGCACTAATCCTATCCAGCACCCACCCCTACATGGAAAACATGACCATGGTCATATATAGGGTATTTCCAGGAGCATGGAAGGGATCAGGTAGTGGGGAATTTGATATACAAACTATCCCAAATTTGACACTATGTGTGGTGCTGCATACCATCACATGGGCTACGGGATCACAAGCACCGCATGAAGCAAGAAAGACAAAGTTGCTTCTTGTTGTAGACTGCATGGCACTAACCATCTACAACTGGGACGAGGCCATGACCATAAACATGAAGCACCAACTAACCAAATGCAAAAATATCAAACTAAAACAATTTGGTTATGGATCTACTCTGATATCGTTCTTCTTGGAACCACTACCTATTTTTCAAAGACAAGAGGTTATAGTCCCGACAACACCAGCGAGAGAACCAAGGATGGCTCGATAGTTAGATTTGATGCCAAACACAGGGGATGGTCAACAAATGTCCTAGAGACTGAAGTTCTTTGATTGGCTCCGATGACAATTAATTGTCATCGAGGATTGGCCCTACTCTAATACAAATTTCACTGATGATCCAGACCTCCCACTCGTAGAGGGAGAAGATTGGGAAGAAGATTTAGGTGAGATTTATTTTTTAAGTTTTATGATTATTATGAATTTTTTATTTATGCATGTTCTAACATTAAATCCATGTAATCGCAAACGTTGGTCTAGAGAGACGTACCAGCATGTCACCAATAGCCAGGCGAATCCCTCCCTATTTCGACCCTCAAGGCCAGGGTGGCGAGGAAGATGAGATAGTGCACAACCTGGAGGGGATCAGAGGAGGAGTCTCGAATTATGCACGTTTTTATGATGTTCCTTGCACCTACCAGAGACATACCATAGGGATGCCTAGCTGAATTCACCACTTGTTGAGGCGGCTAGTACGGGCCGTGACATGTTATCACGAGCACCATGCTGATTAAACACCTAGGTTTTATTTTATATGCATATTTAGAGATACATGATGTCTCCGAATGTAATAGAAACACACATGTATTTTTTGAAGTTATGTTGCACACAGTTAAAAACATGTGATATATATATATATACATTTGTTCCTCTACATAGATCTTTTACATATCTCTTTTGAAGTTATGTTGCACACAGTTAAAAAAATGTGATATATATATATATATATATATATATACATCTATTCCTCTACATATATTTTAAATTATTGTCTCTTATTTTAGCCACTGTATCAGTTAATGTGTTCATTCGTCTAGTAATATACTGATAGGTAATAAAGTAAAAATGTCTTTCTGAAAAACGAATATGTAAATAAAATCTCAGAATGTGCGGATTTATAACTGAATAATGATTATTGAGTTTTGGAACAACAAGGTGTGAATCTATATTTACAAGAAATGTGTGTATGCCGAAGTTGATCACCTCGGTTAATAGCTCAATCACAGCGCTATATTTAGCGACATTGTTTGTAGTTCATCCTAGACAAATACCTTGCAGATCTATCAACTCACTATCAGGATCATAAATTATCCAGGCTGCTGAAGACAAATCCTTGGTACTACGGGAAGCACCATCTGCGAAACTGAAATAAGGGGTAATAGGCATCTGCACAATAAGTAGGACCCAATAAGTAGGCAAATGCTCACAAAGAACACCAAACCAAAAAACATGTACAAAAAATGAAAACAACACCTATGTACACCTATTACGCATGAATGGCTCACACATAATACTTGTTGAGATATAACCCATTTCTGGGTTGTTCAAGAGGATGAACTTCGTAATCAATTACCTCATAGGTCCCATTCTGCAACACACATTTAACGATGTAGGGTCCATGCTACATAGGTTGAAATTTTCTTGCCCCTAGCTTATCACAAGCTTAGTCATATAGGAGGAAGAGATATCCTTCAACAAAAGAACGGGGGGAAACTGACTGATCAAAATGAGCTTTGACCCCCTTTTTTTTTGTGCTTCAATAACGAGAGCAACAAAGCGGCGGGTTTCATCCAGCCTTTCTAAATAAAGGAGATGCTCTTATTCTAGCAAACTATTCAACATTAATTCAACAACCAACTTGAGTGAAGGTATTTCACATTCAATCGGAAGAGTAGCTTCAAGGCCATAAACCAACTGGAAATGAGTGAAACCGGTTGCGTTCTTAACTGAGGTTTAGTATGCCCAAAGAGCCCATAATAACATGAGATGCAAATTTTATTTGTGGATCCCAATCGTATGTTGAAGCATCGTGACAAGAACTTTGTTCATAGCTTCAACCTGACCATTGTCTTGAGGGTAGTACAGTGTTGAGCTAGTGTGATGCAGACCCAACTTAGAAGTCAACTCGGCCACCATATAATGCCAAAAATGGGAACCATGAGCAGTAATGATGGCTTGAGGGACACCAAACCTAGGAATACTGTGATTGAACATTAACAGAGCAGTTGTCTTACCGTCAGCGGCAAGTGTAGGCATTTCTTTGGCCCATTTCATGAAGTAGTCCACAACTATGATAATATAAGCATGCCCCCCAGTCGAGGGAGGGTTACATGTCATAATATTGATGCCCCACTTCACAAAGGGACCAACGGTAATGATATGATGAAGAGGAACGGGTTGCACATGCAACTTGCATTGATAAATTTTGAAATCATGGCATTTATGAAATGCGACAAAACAGTCTATGAAAACAAAAGGCCAAAAATAATGAGCACGAAGAATCTTCTGTGCAGTAGCATAACTAGACATGTGACCGCCACAGGCACAACTATGAAAATCATTCAGAGCTTTCTCAGCTTCCTCAAGAGTCAAACATTTCCAGAGTATGGAATCGACTCTAATACGATAGAGAGTATCTCCCACTATATGATAAGGTTGCGACTAATGGCGGATGCATCGATGGGCATCCTTCGTCAACTTAGATATAAAAGATGAAGTTTGGAGATAGATGATGATATCACCTTACCATGGATAAATGGTGTTAATCAATAAAAGTGAATCATCTGGAATGACGTCCTCAGAAAGAGGAGCGGAGTTGGAAGGGAGAGAACAAATTAAATCAGCAAATACCAATTATTTCTTATATTTGGCAGCAGTAAATTGCAAATAAAATTCTTTTAGGATGATAATCCACTTTGATTATTTTCCCCCCAACAATTGTCGAGACAATATGTAGGTCATGGGGTTGCATTCAGAAATCACTGTCATTGTATGCAAAAGAATATAATGACAAAAACGTTGAACATCTTGAATAGCGGCCAATGCTAACTTCTAAACGTGGGCATAACGCGTTTCGGGGTTGAGATCGTTACGAGACAATTAATAAATAGCATTCTCATGACCATCATCATTGTCTTGTACCAAAACCATGGCAATCGTGCTAAAAGCGGCAACGAAATGAAGGGAAAAATCACGGTGATAATCTAGAGGGTGAAGGAGAGGAGCATTAACTGACAATGTTTTCAATGCATCAAAATATCTCTGAGCGATCTCATACCAGTAAAAAGGAATGCCATGCTTTAACAATCGTGTAAATCCTTTAGCGACTTAGGCATAGTTAGGTATGAAACAACAAAGAAAATTATTTTTCCCTTGTAAACTCTGCAACTCATGCAATGAGGAAGGAGAGGGAAGATTGATAATAGCCTCAATATTTACAGGATCCATGTGAATCACGTCTTTGGAAACAATAAACCCCAAGAGTCTACCAGCATCGACGTAGAAGACACACTTGTGCAGATTAAGCCGAACGTTATAGTGCCTACAACAAAGAAAAATCTGACGAAGATGGTCAGGACGATCCCTACACTTAGCTGAATGAGCTGGAAGGTCATCTAGATAAGGTTGAATGATGTGCTGAATATCATGAAAGGCATAAGACATCGTGCACTGAAATGTGGCCCCGACATTCTTCAAACCAAAAGGAAGCTTCTTATATGAAAAGGTACCCAAAGGAAAGATGAAGGCAGTCTTGTTTTGATCAGTCGGGAGAATGTTGATTTGATTATAACCCAAAAAACCATCCATAAGGGAAAATATCTCACTCCCGACATAGTCATCAGTGATTTGATCGATGAAAGGAGTAGGATAAATATCCTTAGGACAAGCTTGATTGATATCATGATAGTCAACATAGACATGAATAGTGCCCTATTTCTTGTCGACAACAAAAATGTTAGAAACCCATTCTTTCAAGGTAATGAGATAAATGAAACCAGCTTTGAGAAGTTTTTCCAGTTCGGCCTTAATGGCAGCAGCTTTCCTAGGATGCACCAGATGAAGACACTGACGAATAGGTTTCAAACAAGCGTAAGTAGCAATCTCATGCACCACGATGCTAGGATCAATGTTGGGAATTTCTACGTATGGCCATGTAAAGACATCACAAAATTCACGAAAAAGGCTAGTATAAACTTGTACTTCATCCGAAGAACAAGTAAACCCAATATGGATGTTCTCGATGATTCTTAGTTTAATGAAAATTTCGATAGGCATCGTCTGAGTGATGTTACTCAATTTACCTTTTGAAAACACTTCATGGACATGACTAGTGTTTGAAGCGGAGGAGAAGGAACCTGAGAGCCAAAATGCTCAAGACAGGTAGACATGGATCCAAGGCTTGGTAGAAACGAGGAAGGATGACGACCATCATCCCATGACAAATCGTCGAGAGACAGGGTTTCCACGATAGCCTTATTGGAAGGAAACACTTCTTTCAAAGGATTTGGTGAATAAAAATCACCAAGCCAAAGGGATTGATAATAGATGTCAAGAGCCATGCTCAAAGGAGCAGAATGAAAGGATAGAGTGTTCGATGTAGCAGTGAGTTCACAATAATCAATTTCAATCGGACTCAACGACATCGAATCCTCGAACGAATCGATCTTTTCAGGAGAAGGGATAACCCAGGTGTCATTGGTTCAAGAAATCATGTTGACAAGAACAATATTTAGTGATGGAAGAGGGAAAAAAACCATGAGGGCATGATCCTTGAAAAGGCCTACTCCTACGCTCTCGTAGGGAGTAGGAATCTTGTCCCCACATCGAGCATTGTTTTCGGAAGAAGAAGTGAAAAAAGACAATTTATCAACAGTAATAATTTTTCCTTCGTGTGGGAACTTCAAAAAAACAAAAGAGAGTGGATGGAATGCATAACATGGCGTGAGTCCAACTGTGACTGAGGAGTATATTATAACTGAATTTTGCATCAACGACTTTGACCTCAACATTGATTGTCTTCCCTTCTAACGTGATTGGTAAACTAGCAAGAACACCAAGAGGTTTAGATTCTCTTCCACTAAATTCTTCAAGGGCGTTGGGTGATGAGGTAAGAGCTTGAGAAAAAATGGCTTTCCAACTAGTAGATGACATAACATAGGTAGATGCACCCTCCCCCACGATGGCTTGATGAATATTCAAACAATTTATACCAACTTGAATGATGAGCGCAATTTGGTGTGGGAGTCGGACGAAATTTTCTAAATCAAAAGCAAGCAAGCTAGTATCAACAAGATCAATCCCACCTATCGCAGATAGCAAATATTTCCATTTCAAATGAAAATTCTGAACTACTTATAATGCAGACATTATGGATGACGCCTTAGCCAAATCCTCAACAATACTGTAATGCTGAGCGGCTGGAGCACACCTTTGGAAGGTGGTCACACAGCGGATTTGGTGTTAGGCCGTTCAATCTCAAGAGAGCCATAAATAGGAGGAGGAGGAGGACCATCAGCGATCAATTTCCCCACTACCTGACATGAACCATAATAATCTTTCGATCAAGTAGCAATAGAAACGGGTGCAGAACCATTCATCATGAACACTTGTGAACCAGATGGAGCAAAGGAATGAGGGTGCTCTACCATCTGAGTCTACTGAGGGAAAGGTTCTTTAAGAATGGTCGGAGCTCCTTCAGTGATTTTGAGCAATTGACTCACTCTAGACCATCGAGGATAGTTCTTGGTGAAGTTCTCATTATCACAAATCAAACAAGGATAATTCTGTTTGCTTTGAGAACTATCAGCAGAATGAGGTTTCAGAGAATCCTGTTTTTGGGCATTGGCTTTGGCCTTACCTTTACCCTTCTTTTTACCTTTGGAAGTGTTATCTGTAGGATTGGCCTAAATAACATTCACTTCTGCGGGTGTGCTAGAATTCGAAGTTGACTGAGAAGCTACATTATTGGAAGAAGTAGACTTCTACTTCCTAGAGTTAGATGAAGGAGACTTCTGAGAAGTCCATGATATGGAACCAATAATACCATCAATGAATGGAGTCGATGGTGGTTTAGAAGTTCCAAGTCGAGGAGCATCAAGCAAGATATCATATAATGCACCATACTGAGAGTACATGAGATCAAGGTATTGGGCATAAGCCATGGCTTGTTCCTTGGTTACGCGTACCCCTATACCAATGTCTTTGGCAATATGATTGAGAAAGGAGGTAGTGAACCAATGAGTTAGAAGCTGATCAGGTATCTCAAATTTGATCATGCGACGAGGATGCCGCCACTCATGAATATGATATAAGATATGAGTAGCTCAGTCCTGTTTCAATGAAGTGAGGAGATGCGTCCCAGTCTCATAGCGGATCGGTAACTGAAAATTTTTACCAGTTTGCAATAGCACCAGTAAGAGTTCGTTGGAAAAGAAGGAGACAAATAGAATCGTCAACCTAAGTGTTAGAAGAACACCACAAGTGGTAATTCATCACATGCGTTTGGTATGGAATCTGGGGTGCACTATATACCGGTTAATAGGAAACTTGAGGGTAATAGGCACCCTATGGTTGGATAGGTTGACCTTGCGGAGCAGGCTGAGCAGGCTACTGAGCAGGGTAAATAGGTAAAACCAGTTGTGGAAATGAAGGAATCTGCTGGTGAGTAGGTTGTAATAGTTGCTGAGATGGTTGAGATGGCTTTTGAAATGGTTGTTGAGGGCCAACAGGTTGACCTTGTGGGAAAGGTTGGCCTGATGTTTGCGATAGACCAGGTTGTCCTTAATGACCAGGATGACTCGGAGAAGGACCAAAGGGTTTTCTTGGTTGCATAATAGTTGGGCCATACTGAACGTGCAGTTGTGATTGAGGTGCAACAGGTTGTCCTTGTGATGGATAAATTTCCCCCCCAGGACCAAAAGAGTATCCTGGTTTATTCAAAGCTTGACCCGAGGGACTAGAGGGTTGTGCATGTTGGACCAAGGGTTGTCCTTGTAAAGGTTGTCCTTATGGACCGTATGGCTATCCCTGTGGACCAAAAGCAGGGCCCTGCTAAGCTAAAGGTTGTCCTTGGGAGGGTTGTCCTTGTAAGCCAGAGGGTTGCATAGGCAAAGTAGGTCGCAGATGGGAAACATTCTAATAAGGACCATAAAAATCATTATAGGCATCAATAGAAGGAAAATAGACCGGATTACCTTACACATCATAATTGTGTGGATAGATATATACTGGATTACCAACAATATCATAGTGATGGAATCGAGGATTAGCAGGAGAATGAGACTGCTTATAACCCTGAGAATTCCGCTACTAAACACTCAACATATATTCTTCAAATGTAAGACCACCAGGAATCACAAGAGTAGTGGAAACTAAACTATAAGCCAGAGAAACCGTTGGTTGTACTACAACATATGTGACAGTAACTGACGAGCCAGGATTCGAAGGTGATAGTGCCAATGAAAGTAGGATCAAACTCGTAGGACAAGTTATGATGCTAGATTGCGCTATATTTGCAACACCAGAAATAATCTGACTCAGAGACCTATAATCAGCTGGAAGTGATACTGAAGGTAGAGAATATTGGATAAAGGTGAGAGAGAGATCTTCAGGAAAGAGTTGATATTGTCCCGTGGAATCAGGTATTCCTTCACTGTCAACAGGACTGCAGGAATCCATATCTGAGTCAAATGTAATATCTTTGAAAAGACTATATGGACTAGGAGGTACCGCAGCAGCAATTAAATGTGATTCAGACGTAAGAGGAGGAAATTCCCCTTCTTCCCCAAAATCGGACCAAGCACTTGGAGGAGGCCAATTGAATTCAACCGATTCGTCAAGCGGAGATCGAGTAGCAAGGGGTTGGATAGAGGGAAGAATAGGTTGTGAGAACTCGACAGATCTAGTGGATTGAGGGGTTTCGAAAGAAGCATTTGAAAAATAACCACCACTAGGAGGTAGTGAGGACAACGAAACTAGATGTTCCACCACTTTGACTGTAAATCAAAATAGGAAGGGAAAGAGATAACCAATCGAGGGTACCAAAATGAAGAACCAAGGAAATCAATCAAATCAAGTAACAAAATTTTAATGGGTGTGTAGTCGTAGGTGATTAATTTTCTAATGCTGAAACCAAAATTCATTGTTTCATGTTTTAAGAGTCAAGAAACAGGAAAAATATGACTCTAGTCACTTTCAATTTGAAACGAGCATGAAAGGACAAGTGCTTGATGATCTCTTCTCTTCTTTAAAGAGTCACAAAAATATCGGAATGAATTATTAGGAATTGTAAGCAAGAGGGTGTACCAAGTTTCCATGAACTTCCATATACACCTTAGTTATCAAATGAAAGAGAAATGACCAAGGACTTGACATACGTGCAGGTAGTCTCCCTGAATGTTGTGTTCAATGTATCACGGTTACAAGGCGCAAGACTTAGCTTCCTATGGATAAAAGGATTAGAACCTAGAGGGGTCTCCCTTTATATATGCGATGGTACGGGGAGCACAAGTTCATACTAGCACTTTCTGAAGCCAAAAGGAAAGCGACAACTACCAGGTTTTAAGACGCCGAAACACATCTCTAGCCTAGACCACTAGAAATTTTTCATTAGGTTGCAATGTTGCCTTAGGTTCGTTGAGTAAATTTTAAATTTAATCTTGGATTATGTTTCAATTTCGAGGCCTTATCAGATGTGGAGCTCAAATTCCTAGATGCAAACTATATGCAAATGAACATCATTTAAATTCGATGAATTGTAGTTATAAGAAGGATAGAAATATTTAAAACAAGAAAGCAAAGAAAACATGCGAAGAAACTTCTAATGCCTTAATGCAATCAATCAAAATTGAAATTCCTTCCTAGATTGATAAATGCTAGTTATGTAAAGCAATGTTTCACTTTCAATGCAAAAAAAGAATGCAAAGTCATTTTTTGATTTTTGAATTTTCAATGAAATGAAGAACATGTTGTACTAATTCAATGGAAAACAAAATAAACAATAGTTTGGGGTTTTCGAATGTAATGTTTTGAAATTTAATGACTCAACCAAAGTGAAACAGACACAAAAACATGCAAGCTAATGGAGCAAAATTTCAATTAAAAAAAAAAGAGCTTCCCAAAGAGACCCAAATAAGCAAAGTAATCGATGCTCAAAGTATTGAAGAAGAAGGACTAATTGAAAAATGAAGAGACCATTCAATCCGAAAAAGAAAAGGATCAAGAAAAAATTAGTCTAATGACCCAAAACGAGACTGATAACAATCAAAGAGAATTGTTCTTGAGCATAAGGCTCGGCATGCAAGAACACTCAGAAACCCTATGGTCTTCAATGACACAGATAGGAAAATGGAGAAACGACTGAGGGAAACAAGTCTACAGTAGTCAAAATAGACTACAGAGGCTTAAACACACTAAAAAATAACCAAGAAGCAAGAAAAAATGAACAAAATACGAATTAGGTAGGTCAAACCAAAACCTATAAGGGTTGGCATGACTGTAAGGCTGTAATCTGTGCCATATAGAGATTGGCACGAGTGCTAAAAGAGCAACCTGCACCAATCGGCGTGACTGTCTAGAAAAAAAATGTGCCAAGCTGGATACCTATGGGAAAAAAAGGAAAACCCTCACCTAATGAGCAAAGGTTGACCTTGACACTCTGGAGCTGAACAGAGGATGGAAACTCAGCAAACAAACCAGAAAAATATAGATAACTAAACCAATAATTGAAACCGACCCAACAGGATGACACGACAAACTTTCACTGATCCCAAGTGGAGTCGCCAATTTTTTATGAAGGTAAATCCTCTCTGTGGACAGAGACGATCCCTCTAGCCTTAGGGTGGGTCTAGTAAGAAAAGGACAAGAAAAAGTGTTGCTTCCTAGTTAATGAATCAAAAAAATACATTGTAGATTGACCTACCTTGAATCCAATGTTGTCGATGTTGTAGAAAGAGTAGTGGCCTGTCACTCATGCCTTCACAAATCGCGATCCGTTCGCTGTCAGATACCTACACATAAGGAAAATAAAAGGAACAACATATTGTTATAGCATCATTTTTCACCCTCATGTGATTCATGATTGTCTCTTTGGCCTTGGGCACCCATTCCCACAGACTTGAACAAAGTTCATAAAAAACAGTGTTAAAAATCCCATACGCGGGTATGCCAAGACTTTTTCGCATGTATACGCTAGTCCATACACAATTTTTCGCGTATGCTATTAAAATCATTAAAAAATATATCAAATTCCCTATTTTCGGGCTGGGTTGATGGTTACTCCAGTAGTTCAACCACCCCAGCACATGGCCAATTGTTTCCAATAGATTGAAACTACTTTGAGGGAGTATAAAATCCCCTCACATGCATGGCGTAAGGGAGAGAGAAACTTATAGACATTATACTCTGTTGGAGCCCCAATTCAAGTCTGATTTCGTGTGCCTCTTGCACTTTCCTATATTTTTTACAGGAAACCCTTGTTTCCTGGAGATTTTCATCAGTTTATATGTCATCTCATGTGCACAAGTCTTGAAAGTATCCTAGCGAGGCAAGGGCGGGATGGATCCGGATGATAGTCTGTTCAAAGATCGTGGAAGGATTCAGGTGATCTCTCCACTTTTTATTGCTGTACATGTTGTTCATAACGAAGAAGAACCATATTGTTCCTGAATTCACGTATTAATATCTGCTTGCATATGTGAAAAGATCGTTATTTAAGAATTTATTATTTTTTATATGATGTTTCACGTGGATTACATTGAAATTTAGGAGAAGTATATGTTGTACAACTAGATTTCCATGCATGTTCTTTCTTGATTTCCAGGTTGAAGAGGAAGAAGGGTTGTTGGGGGTTTGGACCCCGCGGGATCTACATCAAATGTAGGATTACGGGTGAGTTCTACTATCAATGTTATCTAGTTTTTAGCATACAAGTGTGGTTGTGTGAGTCCTTCTTGAATAGCATGCTTTGATCTGTGGAGGTTTTGACCCAACAAACCTCTAGGGAGTTATTTCCCGAAATAGAAATGGCGACTCCACTGGGGATCGTATTCTTGTGATTCCCCTGTTGGGTGGTTTCAGCTGTTTTAAAGGTTTCCAATAGTTTTAATCATTATTTCCAGTCCATTTAACTTTTTCTCAGTCAAACTGAAGACCTGGTTCTTTATCCAGGCTTGATCATTTTTATTTTTCATTATTTTCTTTCTCATACGCGAGTTTTTCTTCACATAGTTGCGTATACACACATTTTTTGTTAAAGGAAATTGTGTATACACGAGTTTCCTTTGACACAGGTGTGTATGCATGCTAGTTGAAAAGCTGATAAGTAGCGTATGCCTGAGAAAATTTTGAAATTTTTTTATTTCTTGACTTTTTAGTCTTGTCTGCCTATGGAGACCTATTCCTACAGTGTCTTTATAGTCCCTGGATTGTATTGATAGTGGTTATTGGTCTTTTTCTCTATTATTTCGTTGAAGACTGGCTTATTAGGCAAATCTTGTTTTTTAGTGCTTGCATTTCTGGTTCGAGTACCATGATCTCTTTCTGGAGGGTACCTGAGGCAGAGGGTGCCCCGGCGAGCTTGGGTACTTGCACCAGCAAAGGCTATTGTAAGGAGGTCGGCGTAACTGTTTCTGTTACCTTCGCTAGTAGGCCTGGGCCGTAATTATCCCAGACTACTTTCGGGAGGTCCTATTTTTCGCTTTCTCGTATTTTGGTGTCCGGTCCTAATCACCCGGAGCAGAAATACCCGAAGGCTGCTTGCTTGGATGTATCTTAGGGATTTTTGTAGTGAGTGCTCTTTTCTCCTAGCTTGCTTAGCTTTATACTTTTTAGAATCTAATTAAAATTTGTTAAAGTGGCTGATCAAGCACCTCGTCGATCAAGGAGAATCCGGGGGTTATCTCCCAAGAGTGTTGAGCCTTCTTCAAGAAGACGTAGGAGTAATGTAGCAGGTGAATATCACCCTGTGATATCTGACGTAGTGGAGAGAGATCCTCCACAAGGGCTTGAAGGTTTTGTAGTTGGTTCCGGTGTTGGTTCTGAGAGGAGCGTTCTACTCACCTTGAGAGTCTTGTTTCCAAGAGAATTAGGAATAGAAGTAGAGGAATTACCTGACTCTCCTCAGTCACTTCCATCTCCTCTTCCTCTTGATTATCCGTTTGTTGTTGATTACATCGGACCTGAGTCAGAGAGACCAGAAAGTTATCCTTTTTATTCATACCTTTCAATGGCCACAACTAGGAACGCAGCTTCGGCTGTGAGTGCTGCAGGCATTCATACCCCTGCTTCAGTAGAAGGAGGGGGCACAATTGTTATATCTTCGATTGCTTCTAGTACTGTTGTGTTTGGCTCTGGTTTCACCCCATCACATGCTTCTCAATCTGGTCCCTTTTGTTTTGGAATGCCCACTAGTGGGATTCCTTCGTTTTCCTTTTCCGCTACTGTAGCTGCATCTACACCCATGTCTTCCATGGCTAGTGGGTCAGCTTCTTTTCAGGGGTTCCCCTTTGGAACTGGGCCTATTCCTAGTTCGAATCCTTCTTTAGGGTCTTTTCCTTTTACTTCTCAGACTCAGAGTTTTAACCCTTGGTCTAGAGGTAAGAGTTCGACTACCTTTATAGGTTGGAACCTTGTATTTACAGCAGTGGGGGCAGGGAATCAGTTTTATGCTGGTCAACAAGGGAATGTTTCATTCCCTTTGTCGAGTGCTTATCATACTTTTTCCACTCTTTCTAATGCTTGGAACCCCTATTAGGGGCTTTCATCTTCATTCATTACTTTCGGGGGGGGGGAACTCATCCCGTCTTTTGTAACTCTACGTTGGGAGGGGGTCCTTCTCCAAATGTTGGGTCCTTTGGCCCAAAATTTTCAAAGAGTTCTTTTTGGAAACCTAGTGCCTCATTAAATCTAGGGTACTCTTTTCAGAATGTTGGGAATTCATCCCACCAGGGATGGAATCCTCAGGCTCTGCCTCGTTTACCTTTTCTGGCAACGTTGAACTTGCCAGATTTGTCAAAATTGACGAATGATCCGATCCGATATAGTCCGGGGTGGCCTCCGGTTCCCACCAAACTACCTTCAGACATTCCAAAGTTTGAAGGCAAGAATGGAGGGGACCCGGCTAACCATATTAGCGCCTTTCATTTATGGTGTTAATCTAACTCCCTGATCGACGATTCGATTAGGTTGATATTGTTTCAACACACCTTAACTGGAAACGCTGCCAAGTGGTATATTGAGTTAACTGGGGGCAGTTTTGCTATGTTTGGAGATCTGGCTACGACATTTCTAAATCATTTCCAGTTTCCTGTCCATTATGATGCCGGGACTGAACTCCTAGCTAATTTTAAGCAGGATGATGCAACCCACATTTCTGATCATATTTAGGAATGGCGGAGAAGGAAGAGGCTTATTACAGCTCATATTCCAGGGGAATTCCTTTTGGAATGGTTTCTAAAATATCTGCAATCAGATATTTCTAAGGATGTATCCATGTCTGGGGTATTTTCTGAGGAACAGGCCATTTTCAGGGCTCAACAACTTGAATTGATATATTCTTAGTCTGGAGTCCTTCATAAATATTTTCCTAATGCTCCTCGCTCCAAATTAGACTTCTCCAAGACTAAACCCAGTCCTCATGGTGATGGACTTATTGGGTCGATCAATAGTGGTGCAACTAACCTGCTTAGTCAATTGCAGCAGTTGTCTATACAATCTGCTTCTTCTGGTCAGTCTGTGCCTGCTGAGTCATCACCTTCTCAATCTTTGTCGGTAAATGTCGTTCAAACTTATAACCCTAAAGAAAATCAACAATCCGAAGGGAAGAAGAAGGGACATAATAAGAAAAAGGGCAAGAATGGGAAGAGTAATGCAAATAAATCCAACGAGCACTTTGGTGAGGGTCCAAAAGATAAAAAGAAAGTGAATTTTCCATGCAAGTTATGTGTTGGAGACCATCTTACTCACCTTTGCCCTAAAATTTAGGATGCGCAGCACTTGTTAGCTTAGCAGGGTTCTTTTGGTTCCCAGGCTGTGTTGACAAACTCTTTTCCCCAAGGGCAACAGCTAGTTTTTGGCGTGAATCAAAATACTGGGGCTTCCTCTGGGGGCACCCATGAAGGGGAAACTCCATCAAACATATACATGATGAGTGCTCACGTGGATATCGCCACGAGATCTCGTGATTATGGTGAAGATGAGTCTTCGAAAGCCAAGGGTGCTCCCGATGCTACTAAGCCGCTTCACATCACGAAGCCTATTGTTGAGCCTATACCTCGGATGCCAAAAGCATCTGCTAAGCATACGATGATTAATCTAAATGCTAGGGCTGCCCAGAACTACTCTATTGTGGAAGATATGGCGCAGATTCCTTGTGCCATGTCGGCTCTTGAGGTGATCTAGTCTTATTTGGCTCAGCGCAGTGCTTTGCTCACTGCTATTGGAGCTGTCGATCCAAAGAACTCTCTTATGATTACATTTGATATGTCTAATTTTAAAAAGAGACTCCCCCATCATATGGATTTTCATATTAAATCATCGTACCGGAAATTCAATATTTTCCGGACGGTCGTCGATGAGGGTGCTTCCACATGTGTGATGTCTCTCACATGTTGGAAGGGAATTGGATCTCCCACAGCTGTTCCATCTGCTACTCTTCTGACTGCATTTGATGGTCATTCTCAAAGACCGCATGGTATTATCCCAGCTTTTCCCATCTCTGCTGGGGGAAAAACTGTAAATATAGAGGTTGAGATAGTTGATGCAATCTTGGACTACAACCTTCTGTTGGGGCAAAACTAGATTTATGAGATGGATGCCATTGCATCGTCATTATTTCGAGTTATGTGTTTCCCCCACGAAGGGACGATTGTTACAGTGGATCAACTGGACTATTCTCTGGTAGAACCGAATGCATCTAATGACTCAATATCCCTAAATTAGATAATGCCAAGTCGCCTGTTGAGAATTTAGGGGTTGGAATGTATTCTTCTTTGATGGGTACTTTTGATATTCCACCTCCTATTGTTCATATAAATGCTATTTCATCCTCCAGGGCTCCTATTCGAAGAGAGTTCTTCAGAACTCATTATTTTTCGGACCCTTGGACCTTACCTTCCCCTACCTCCACATTAGCGGAAGGTCAAGTGGGTGGAATGGTGTTTCCAATGTCTGCAGCTGAAATTGCTTATCAATCTATTGTTGACACTGTAGAGTCCATTCCAGCTCCTCTTTCACCGGAAGAGTTGGATGGAGATGTGGCTCCGGCTTGGACACTTAGTTCTTCTTCCGCCTAGGATTGCCTTGATACCACTCTTCCATTTGAAGAGGCCATCTTGGAAGCTATGACTGGTATAGATAGACTGTGGGATGATTTGCATCATCGATCTTACTTTTTACCTGATTTGAGCAAAGTTGAGTCAAGTTTTCCAAGTCCTTTGTCTACTGGTCCTGTTCACCCAGTCCTGAACCCTTTAGCACCAACACAGGTATATGCTGAAGGGAACACGGCTGTGATTTCTCCAACTATGCCGGCGAACATTTCCAGGAATCCCAATGTTATAGAGAATGTCTTCATTAGAGCTGAATGTTCCCCTGAAGAGATTCAAATTTACACCGATCTCTTTAAAGAGTTTAGGGATGTGCTCGCTTGGTCTTATGAGGAAATGCCTGGTATAGATCCATCTATTGTCCAGCATGAGATCAAGACTTATGAAAATTCTAAGCCTGTGAGGAAAAAACTCCATCCGGTCAATCCTAGGAAGGCTACAACTATCAAAGCCGAGGTGGAGAAGGTGCTTAAGTTGGGATTTATTTTCCCTGTTCCTTTGACAGAGTGGGTTTTGAACCCTGTTCCCGTAGATAAAAAAAAAGGAACAATTTGAGTTTACATTGATTTCAGAGACCTTAATAAATAATTTCCTAAAGATAATTACCCCACACCATTTATAGATCAGATTATTGATGAGTGTGCCGGTAATGAGATTTTTTCCTTCATGGACAGTTTCTCCGGATATAATCAGATTACTATTCGTCTTGAAGATCAGCACAAGACTGCCTTTGTTTGTCCCTAGGGTACTTTTTCTTACAAGAAGATGCCTTTTGGTCTTAAAAATGCTGGAGCTACGTTTCAGCGGGCCATGTCATATGCCTTCCACGACATCAAACATATTATCGAGGCATACTTGGATGATTTAGCTGCTCGTTCTCGAAAGAGAATTGATCATCTTGCTCACCTCCATCAAGTATTTGAATAATTTCGATTCTACAAGATTAGGTTGAATCTAAACAAGTGTGTTTTCACAGTCACATCTGGTCGGTTATTGGGATTTATAGTGTCTAGGGAAGGGATTAGGGTAGATCCCTTCAAGGTTGAGGCAATACATCGGTTTCCTCCCCCGTCGTCTATTCGTCAACTTTAAAGTCTACAAGGAAAGGCTAATTTTCTTCGGAGATTTATCGTAAATTATGCTGAAGTTACCAAAGGATTTATGAGATTGTTGAAGAAGGGAGTCCCATTCTTTTGGGATGACTTCACTCAACGCTCATTCGATGCTTTGAAAAAAGCATTGACCTCTACTCCTTTATTGATTCCCCCTGATTATAGCAGGGATTTCCTTTTGTATCTTGCAGCAGCAGAATCTACCATTGTTATGGTTCTGGTTCAGGAGGACGATGATCTTGCAGAGCATGTTATATACTATCTTAGTCGAGTATTGGTAGGACCTGAACTCCTGTATACTTCGATAGAAAAACTGGCTTTAGCAGCTGTTCATGTTGTGGAGAGACTCAGACATTACATTCTTCTATGAAAAACTTATGTTTTGGTAGCAGCCAATCCATTTCAATTTGTTCTCAGTAGGCGAGTGATTGGGGGCAAATACAATAGATGGATTGTGATTTTGCAGGAATTTGATCTTGAGTTTATGTCTGCCAAGTCCAAGAAATCATTGGTTTTCGCGGAATTAATCTCTGAGTTTCCCTGTGGAGAAGAGATAGTCTATGATGAATCCTTCCTCGATGAACATTTATTTCTTATTTCTCCATAGGATCCTTGGTATGGAGATATCATTGTGTATCTTCAGACTGTTAAGTTTCCCTCTACTTTTTCGAAATATGAGCATCGTAAGTTGCGTCACTTGGCTAAAAATTAATTGATTATTGGTGATGCTTTATACCGTCAAGGGGTTGATTCAATCCTAAGACGTTGCTTAACTCCCGAAGAAGCTGAGGATGTGCTGAATGATTGCCACAGTGGAGCTTGTGGTGGTCATTTATCTGGGCTTGCTATAGCCCAAAAAATCTTGCATGCTGGGTACTTTTGGCCTTAGATTTTCAAATATTGTGTGGAGTTGGTCAAAAAGTGTCATCCGTGTCAAGTCTATACTCGAAAAGTGCGCGCTCATTTAGCTCCTCTTTTTCCAGTCATTACTGTCGGTCCCTTTACAAAGTGGGGTATTGATTATACTACTTGTAACCCGCCTTTGGCTAAAGGTCACAAGTACATTATTTTAGCAGTAGACTACTTTACGAAGTGGGTCAAGGCTATGCCTACTTTTGGGAATGATGGTGAGACTGCAACTCTTTTTCTTTTCAACCAGGTTATTTCTCATTTTGGTATTCCTAGAGAGATTGTCACTGATCATGGTAGTCATTTTCAGAATAGCATGATCGCTGAGTTGGCTCTAAAATTAGGTTTCCAGCAGGAGCATTCATCTCCTTACTATCCTCAGGCCAATGGGCAAGTGGAAGCTGTGAATAAATCCTTGCAGAAAATTATTCAAAGGATGATTAATAAATATAGATCCAATTGGCATATCATGCTATATCCTGCACTTTGGGCATACAGGACGTCAGTAAAAACTGCAACTGGCTTTACTACGTTTCATCTAGTTTATGCGTTGGAATCCGTATTTCCCATTGAATGTGAGATTCCTTCTCTTAAGTTAGCTGTTGAACTTCTTCCTGACACTTCTAGTCTTGAAGAATGTCTCCTTCATCTGGAAAATCTCGATGAGCAGCGTCGGGATGTCGCCATGATGAATGAAGCGCATAAAAACCGAGTTAAAGTTCAGTACGATAAGGCGGTCAAACCTAGGGTTTTCTCAAAAGGCGACCTTGTTTTGGTCTATGCCCAAGAGAAAGATGCCCTGGGGGCAGGAAAGTTTAAGTCTATTTGGTATGGCCCCTTTATCGTTAAAAAAATCCTTAAAAAAGGAGCATATACTTTGGTTGATTTTGAAGGGAATGAGTTGCCGGAGCCTAGAAATGGGCTCTATTTGAAAAAGTATTATGCCTAGGCTTCGGCTTGGCATTTTTCTTTTGTATATAGTATTTTTTCTTTGTACATATCTAGTTTTTCGATCTTTGATCAACAAACACCAAATAAACATATCACATCAAATAAACATCATAACACAATGGTGGAACCAAACAATAGTCATGTATATTAATGAGTAGAAGGAAGAGTACAATCGATGCTTTGACGTCACAGTTTCCTCCAGCAGGGTTCAGACGAAGCGCGTCTCAAATGTTGGTCAGGGAATTCGGATTCAACCTCTCTTAGAAGTCATCACCTTGAGCTCTCTCAACACAATATTTCTTACTCTATATTCTCTAGAAGCTTAGATATTGTATAATTCTCCTAGTTCAGCCATTCATCCATTCAACTATTTCGCTATAATGTGTTTAGCCTGCTTCTACTGAAAAAGATAGTTTCTTATATAGAGTAAAGGGAGGGGGTTGGGATTTGTACATAGGTGGGAGGGAGTCCTATCCTTTAGGAGAGTTCCAAGGGAAGTGGGAACTACTAACTAAAGGAATTAGTCCATGGTTGTTTCAGTTCAACCACTCCCAATGACTCATCCCCAAGGTGGTTCGAATGGAACCTCCGCCTCTATTTTTTTTTTAAATCCATAAACAGCTTGGCACAGTTGTCTAACTAGCACAGAGCACCAAGTGGCATCGGCTTACTTTTAAATTTCCTGGTCGGCGCGAGGGTGTAACGAGATACTCATTCCGAGGCAAAAATAGGGATTTTGACAGCTCTGCTTAAGGAAATGTCAAGAGCAGGAATGTTTCTTTCATCAAAACGGATGCAAGGATGGTTTTTACAAAGCATGACACTACTTATTGGTCACTGAAATGACTCTCCAATGTGCGAGTTGGGGATAGCAGGGATAGTGAAAAAATACTATGTAACAGATGCCCCCTAAAGCATGAAGTCCGACAGAGAGGGAGGGGTGAAATGCTTTATGAGAATGTGTTTTAACCAAACACCATTGTCAGAAGACCTGCAATTAAAAATACAACTGAAATCTGTGATACATGAATCATGTGGCATGGGCACAGCCATCCATAATAGAGTATAAAAAAACTAAGATCCGAGGTATGGACACAACCATCCAGCGGGAATGATCAATAAAGAGACTGAGGTATGGTCGCATCCATCCAATCAAAAGACTCATGAAATAAGTCATAATAATCCATAAAAAATAGCAACCTAGAGTTTATCAGAAAAAAACCAGGGTCTTGCGCTCCATCTCAACCTGAACAAATACAATTTCGAGCATGCAAATATATGAGCTGAATTCGAACATGCAGGAAACTCGTCTGATTACCAGCCAATGATGAAAATCGTTAACAGACGCGAGAGAAACCACCCATGATGGGGATGGCCCTCAAGGTACAAAAGGTACAATCTACGAAATGTGAAAAATGATCTAATGTTGAAAATCCGCAGAATCACTCGATGGAAGGCCAGTGATGTGAACCTTGTGTTGAATGCGAAAAAGCTGTGATAGAGGCATGCAAGCTCCGAGGTACCAAAAGGGAGTCTCTAGATCAAATTCCTACATAATGAGCTGAAGTCTACAGGAAGTGACCTAGTCGAAGGAGGGCCATAATGTTTCCAACATCATTGACATGAGACAGAGGAACATGATGAAAGTGGATTAGGACCAACAAGAGATCAGAGGAAGGTTGACAACTACAGAGGCAAAATTCTCTTGAACACATCAATAGCATGACACTGGATTTGGCAGTATTTGACATCAAAGGATCTAAGGTCAAGATGAGGTGGCAAAGACCAGATGAGAGGTCAAAAGGGATAACCCAAACCCATGAAGGCAAAAATGACGAAATGAGATGTCCCCAACCCGACACAAATGCAGACAAGTGCCATGTTCAAGAGCGACATACTGCCAACATAATTAAAACTTGGTTCCATTTTCCACCACTATTTCCGGCGACTACCCCAATTATTTTTTAAAACAAGCTTGAAGGGGGATAACATATGCTTGCATTGTAAGTTTGTCCTTTGGACAAATCCAACCTAGTACATTTTACGGGCTCTAGGAAGGAGGAACTCGAATAACGTCGTGGTGATGAAGTCTGATGTCATCAGGGTTTAACGAGTTTGGCAAAGGAAGAACTCAACATATTTTCATGTTTAGAGAGTTTGAAAAGAAGGCAGAAAAGAAAACTCCAGCAATCCCTTTTCACAGGTAGTCTCACATATCAGAAAAGGTAGAAAATTGTGTCTAAGAGAACCTCTTAGTCGCGATAGGCTAAGGTATTCCTTTTTCATAAATAATCCATTCCAACCCGAAAAAGGGTTAAACTTATACTGCGTATATATCGTTTCGCAGCCATTTAACGAGTTCAAAACGACAAGAATATCAACAATATTTTCAGTTTTAGAGAGTCAGAAAAGAGCTGAAAGATGACTCCAGTAGTGACTTTTTCGTGTTTTTACCGAGTCCAAAAAAGTATAAAACATAACTCGTTACTTCGTCATTGTCACATGAAAAACCTGTTGCAGCATAAGAGACATGTGTAAAACTAATTTCTCGAAAATAATATAGTAAAATAATAAAAAAACATGCTTTAAAACCTAATTAAGGTTGTGAAAAAGTTATAAAATGCCAAAAATGGTAAGAATAATTTACTTTTCATTTTTTACCTCTTGTGGAGCAATAGTAACCAATTTCACTATGCAATCTTACGGCGATGATAGTGGCCAATCCAGCAGATCAATCACAAATCCGCCAACTCCAGGTAAGAGCCGAGATCCCTCTCGTTATTTTAAGTCATTTCTTCCTTCCCGCAATTGTCAATTTCAAATTTTGGAGGAGGAAATGTCAAAATTAGGGCTTCACGATTGGCGCGGGTTTCGAGCATAGAGTCGTGCCAACTGCCCTATTTTTACACTAGGGTGCACCCACTGGCGTGACTGTTGGAGAAAAAGTCGCGTCGACGATGCAAACCATTTCTAGGTAGAATGCAGATCAAATAATCCAATTGTTTACAAATTTAACTGTCAAAATTGACTAATACCACTCATATGAATGTGTTTGCAAGTAGAAAGAGGAAAAATGGTCACTGAATGGAAAGAACGGGAACATAGCAAAGAAGATGAGCTAGCCATGGAAAATGAGAGTCATGGAAGCTCTCAGAAACTGTGGTCTGAAAGAATTCTTCCTAACGCCATGTCTCCGAGCTCAACCAAAGTTATTATAGTATCTGGTCATCATTTGGGATGAAAATCAAGAGAAGTTCATCCTTGAGGATCAAGAACTTGAGATTCATGTCTCTGACATGTATTTCATCACTAGATTATTGCGTAGGGGAGTAGCACCAATCCTAACCAGCACCCGTCCTTGTATGGAAAACATGAGCATGGTGATAGACAGGGTATGTCCAGGAGAACGAAAGGGATTAGGTAGTGGGAAAGTTTATATACAAACTATCCCAGATTTGACACTACGTATGGTGTTGCATACCATCACATGGGCTGCGAGATCACAAGCACCACATGAAGCAACAAAGACACAATTGCTTCTTGCTGTAGACTGCATGGCACCGACCATCTACAACTGGGCAGAGGCTGTCACCATATACATGAAGCACCAACTAACCAAATGCAAGAAGACCAAACTAAAACAATTTGGTTATGGATCTATTCCGGTATCGTTGTTCTTGGAATGATTACCCATTTTTCAGCAACAAGAGGTTATAGTTTTGATACCACTAGCGAGATAACCAAGGATGGCTCGATGGGCAGCTTTGATGCCAAGGGAAGGGGCGGTCAACAGATGTCTCAGAGACCAAAATTCTTTGATTAGCTCCGATGACAATTAGTTTTCATGGAGGATTGGCCCTACTCCAATACAGATTTCACTGATGATGCAGACCTCCCACTCCCAGAGGGAGAAGGTTAGGATGAAGATTTAGGTGAGACTCATTTTTTAAGTTTTATGAGTATTATGATTTTTTAATTTATGCATGTTCTGACATTAAATCCATGTAATTGTATATGTTGGCCTGGAGATACCTCTCGGCATGTCACCGATAGCGAGGAAATCCCTCACGATTTCAACCCTCAAGGAAAGGGCGGAGAGGAAGATGAGATAGTGCGCAACCTAGAGGGGATCACACGAGGAGTCCTAGATTATGCAGGTTTTGATGATGTTCCTCGTGCCTACCAGAGACATACTGTAGTGGTGCCTATCCGAATTAACTACTTGTTGAGGTGGCTAGTATGGACCGTGACATGTGATCATGAGAACCATGCTGATTAGACACCTAGGTTTTATTTTATCTGCATATTTTGAGAGACATGATGTCTCGGGATGTAACAGAAACAAACATGTATTTTTTGAAGTCATGATGCACACAGTTACAAACATGCGATATATATATATATATAATGTATACATCTATTCCTCTACATAGATCTTTTACATATGACGATTCTTTTACAAACTATGCAAATGTCTATCTAATACAATGTTAGCCACTGTATCAGTTAATGTGTTCATTCATCTAGGCTTATGTTGATAGGTAATAAAATAAAAATGTCTTTCCAACAAATCAATACGTAAATACAATCTCAGACTGTGTGGATTTCTAACTGAATAATGATTATTGAGTTGCAGAGCGACAAGCTGTGAATCGAGATTTACAAGCAATGCGCGTATGTAGAGGTTGATCACCTCGGTTAATTGCTCAATGATAGTGCTATATTTAGCGACATTGTTTGTAGTTCATCCTGGAAAAATACCTTGCAGATCTATCAACTCACCAGCAAGATCATAAATTACCTAGGCTTCTGATGACAAATCCCTTGTACTGCGGGAAGCACCATTCGCGAAACCGACATAAGGGGTAATAGACATCTGCACAATATGCAAGACCCAATAAGCATGAAAACACTCACAAATCACACCAAATGAAAAAACATATACAAAAAAATAAAACAACTCCTATGCACAGCTGTTACGCATGAATGACTCACGCATAATATTTTTTGAGATACAACCAATTTTTTGAGATAATATGAATGACTCGCGCATTATTCATTTTCTTCAACTAACAAATCAATAAGGATATAATGCCTATATCTAATGAACCATATCCTATGAAGCTTCATCGGGACCAAAGTTTTTCCAATGCACTTTAACTTGCTCTATTCCTCAATTCTATAGGATGAATTGGTTTTGTTGGAATATTCATTATGGATCTAGATGGAACTCTCCCTCTAGTTCGACCTATAATATAGACCAATCAATCACATGATCAACAACCTGCAAATATCTCTTAAGAAATGAAGCAACGAAAGCATCAAGGAGATTGACCGACATCAAAAAATAAAGTCTATAGGCCACTGATCCAATCCTCTCGGGTATTCTCAAAGGTCCACAATACGAAGGTTCCAGTTTGGGACGTGACCTAATCCTCAAGAAATTTTTCTTGTACCTGAAACACAAATAAACATGCTCCCTAGCCTAAAAATCCTTGAATGATCTATGTTGATCCATATAACCCTTATGCCTATCCTATGTAGCCTTACAATTATTTTTGATAACATTCATATCCTACACTATCTTAGGCAACGTATCTAGTCTAATAAATACCCTATTCATTAGATCAATCCTGCTGATAGGAGTATTATAACTCTTCTAGTAGAGAGACCTAAATTAACTCATGTTAAAGGATTCTTGATACCCATTTTTTATGAAGGTAAATTATCTCTGTGGACAGAGACGATCCCTCTAGCCCTAGGGTGGGTGGGGTCTAGTAACAAAAGGACAAGCTAAAGTGTTGCTTCCTAGTTAATCAATGAAGAAAAGACATGGTAGATTGACCTACCTTGAATCCAACACTGTTGATGTTGCATAAAAAGTAGTGGCCTCTTGCTCCTGCCTTGGAAAATCACGATTCGTTCGATGTCACACTCAGATACCTGCACATAGGGAAAAGAACAAGAAAAACATACGACAAAATAGTTTCACTCGCAACTATTAGCTAGTCAAATAGGGATAAACATATCACATCAAATAAACATCATAACAAAATAGTGGAACAAAACAGTAGTCATGTATATTAATGATTAGAAGGAAGAGTACAACAGACGCTTTGACGTCGCAGTCTCCTCCAGCAGGGTTTAGACGAAACACGTCTCAAATGTTGGTCAGGGAATTTAGATTCAAGATATATTAGAAGTCATCGACTGAAACTCTCTGAACACAATATTTCTTTCTCTATCTTATCTAGCAACTTAGATATGGTATAATTCTCTTGGATCAACTATTCAACCATTCAACTACTTTTCTATAATGTGTTTAGCCAGCTTCTAGTAAAAAATATAGTTTCTTATATAGAGTAAAGGGAGGAGGTTGGGATCCCTACAAAGGTGGGAGGGAGTCCTATCCTTTAGGAGAGTTTGAAAGGAAGTGGAAACTACTAACTAAAGGATGGATTCCATGGTTGTTTCAATTCAACCAGTCCCAATGACTCATCCCCAAGGTGGTTGGAATGGAACCTCCACCTCTATTTTTTTTTAAATTCCATTAATAGCTTAGCGTGGGTGTCTAACTAGAATAGAGTTCCAAGTGGCGTGGTATTAGTGTTAAATCTCCTTGTTGGCGCGAGGGTGTGATGGGCCACTCGCGCCAGCACAAAAATAACGATTTTCAGAGCTCTGCTTAAGGAAATGTCAACAAGAAGAATGTTTCTTTCATCAAAAGGATGTAAGGATGGTATTTTTAAGGCATGAAAATACTTATTGGTCATAGAAAGAACCCTCTAATGTGCGATTTGGGGATTGCAGGGATAGTGACAAAATGTTGTGTAATAGATGCCCCCTAAAGCATGAAGTTTGAGAGAGAGGGAGGGGTGAAATGATTTATGAGAATGCATTCGAACCAAACGCCACTGTCGAAAGACATGCAATTACAGTTACAACCAATATCTATGATACATGAATCATGTGGCATGGGCACAAACATCCATAATAGAGTATAAAAAAATTGAGATCCAAGGTATGGACACAGCCATCCAGCAGGAATGGTCAATAAATAGACTCAGGTATGGTCGCAACCATACAATCAAAAGATTCATGCAATAAGTCATAATAATTCACAAAAAAATTTAGCTTGTAGTTTATCAAACAAAACCCAGGGTCTTGTGCTCCATCCCAACCCGAACAAGTACAATTTTGAGCATGCGAATATACGAGCTGAAGTCAAACATATATGAAAATCATCTAATTACAAGCCAATGAAGAAAACCATTAATAGATGCGAGAGATACCATCCATGATGACGATGGACCTCAAGGTACAAAAGGTACAATCTACGAAATGTGAACAAGTATCTAACATCAAAAATCCGTAGAATCACTCGATCAAAGGCCAATAATGTGAACCTTGTGTCGAATGCGAAAAACCTACCATTGAGGCATGTAGGCTCTAAGATACCAAAAATGGGTCTTTAGATCAAATTCCTACATAATGAGCTGAAGTCGACAGGAAGTTACTTGGTCGAAGGAGGGCCATAATGTTTCCCACATCATCGACACAAGACATAGGAACATGATGAAAGTGGATCAAGACCAACAAGAGATCAGAGGAAGGTTGACAACTGCAGAGGAAAATTTCTCTTGAACATATCAACAACACGACATTGGAATTGGCAGTATTTGACATCAAAGGATCTGAGGTTATGATGAGGTGGAAAAAAGCATATGAGAGGTCAAAAGAGATTACCCTACCCCATGAAGGAAAAAATGACAAAATGAGATGTCCCCAACCTAACACAAACGCAGAAAAGTGTCATGTTCAAGAGCGACATACTGCCACCATAACTAAAACTTGGTTCCATTTTCCCCCACCATTTCTATCGAGTACCCCAATTATTTCTTAAAACAAGCTTCAATGGGATAGCATATGCTTGCACTGTAAGTTTTTCCTCTGGAAAAATCTAATCTAGTACATTTTACGAACCCTAGGAAGGAGGAACTCGAATAACGTCATGGTGACAAAGTCTGATGTCATCAGGGTTGAACGAGTCTGACAAAGGAAGAACTCGACATATTTTCATGTTTAGAGAGTTTGAAAAGAAGGCAAAAAAGAAAACTCCAGCAGTCCCTTTTCGTAAGTAGTCTCATAGATCCAAAAAGGTAGAAAAATGTGTTTGAGAGAACCTCTTAGTCGCGATAGGCTAAGGTATTCTCTTTTCGTAAATATTCCATTCCAGCCTGGAAAAGGGTTAAACGAATAATAGGTATATATTATTTCGCGGCCATTTAACGAGTTCAAAACAACAAGCATCTCGCCAAACTTTTCAATTTTAGAGAGTCAGAAAAGAGCTGAAAGATGACTCCAGTACTGAATTTTTTGTGTTTTTACCAAATCTAAAAAAGTATAAAACATAACTCGTTACTTCGTCGTTGTGGCATGAAAAAACAGTTGATGCACAAGGGACATGTGTAAAACCCATTTCTCGAAAATAATATAGTAAAATAATAGAAAAACATGCTTTAAAACCTAATTAGGGTTGTGAAAAAGCTATAAAATGCCAAAAATGGTAAAACTAATTTACTTTTCATTTTTCACCTCTTGTGGAGCAATAGTTACCAATTTCACTGTGTAATCTTATGACGACGATAGTTGCCAATCTAGTAGATCAATTGCAAATCCGTCAACTCCAAGTAAGAGTTGAGATCCCTCTCGTTACTTTAAGTCATCTCTTGCTTCCTACAATTTTCAATTTCGAATTTTCGGTGAGGAAATGTAAAAATTAGGGCTTCGCGGTTGGCGCGGGTTTCAAGCACAGAGTCATGCCAACCCCCCGATTTTTTACACTAGGGCGTGCCGATTGGCACAACTGTATTGGAAACGATTGCGCCAATTTCACAAAACATTTCTAGGCACAATGCAGATCAAATACTATAATTTTTTACAAATTTAAGGGTCAAAATTGACTGATACCACTCATATGAATGTGTTTGCAGGTAGAAATAGGAAAAATGGTCATTGAATTGAAATAACGGGAACATAGTGAAGAAGATGAGCTAGCCATGGAAAATGGGAGATTCATGGAAGCTGTCAGATTCTGTGGTTTGAAATTTTTTTTGCTAACCCCATGTCTTCGAGATCAACCAGAGTTATTAGAGTATCTGGTCAGCATTTGGGACGAAAATCAACAGAAGTTCATCCTTCGAGATCAAGAACTTGAGATTGATGTCTTTGACATGTATTTAATCACATGATTATCGTAGAGGGGAGCAACACCAATCCTAACGGGCACCTGGCCCTGCATGGAAAACATGACCATGGTGATAGATAGGGTATGTCCAGGAGCATGGAAGGGATCAGGTAGTGGGAAAGTTGATATAAAAACTATCCCAAGTTTAACACTACGTGTGGTGCTGCATACCATCACACGGGCTGTGGGATTACAAGAACCACATGAAGCAAGAAAGACACAGTTGCTTCTTGCTGTAGATTTCATGGCACCAACCATCTACAACTGGGCAGAGGCCGTGACCATAAACATAAAGCACCAACTAATTAAATGCAAGAAGATAAAACTAAAACAATTTGGTTATAGATCTATTCTGGTATCGTTCTTCTTGGAACGACTACCCATTTTTCAATGTAGGAGGTTATAGTCCTGACACCACTAGTGAGAGAACCAAGGATGGCTTGATGGTTAGCTTTGATGACAAGGGCAGGGGGTGGTCAACAGATGTCCAAGAGACCAAAATTCTTTGACTGGCTCCGATGACAATTAATTTTTGTTGATGATTGGCCCTAATCCGATATAGATTTCACTGATGATCCAAAACTCCCACTCCTAGAGGGAGAAGATTGGGATGAAGATTTAGGTGAGACTCATTTTTTACATTTGATGAGTATTATGAATTTTTTTCTTTATGCATGTTGTAACCTTAAATCCATGTAATCACAAAAGTTGGTCTAGAGAGACCTGCTAGCATGTCACCAATAGTGAGGCGAATCCCTCCTGATTTTGACCCTCAAGAAAAGGGTGGCGAGGAAGATGAGATAGTGCGCAAACTGGAGGGGATCAGACAAGGAGTCCTGAATTATGCATGTTTTTATGATGTTCCTCACACCTACTAGAGACATACCATAGGGTGCCTAGCCGACCAATTTTTCGTCGAGGCGCCTAGTATGGGCCGTGACATGTTATCATGAGCACCATGCCGATTAACACCTAGGTTTTATTTTATCTACATATTTAGAAACATGATGTCTCGGGATGTACGTAAACACACATGTATTTTTTGAAGTTAACTTGGCACACGGTTAAAACATAAAATATATATATATACACATCTATTCCTTTACATAGACTTTATATATGGAGATGCTTTGACAAATTATGCAAATTTCTATCTAATACAATGTTAGCCACTGTATTAGTTAATGTGTTCATTCGTCTAGTAATATGTTGATAGGTAATAAAGTAAAAATGTCTTTCTGAAAAACGAATATGTAAATAAAATCTCAGAATGTGCGGATTTATAACTGAATAATGATTATTGAGTTTTGGAACAACAAGGTGTGAATCTATATTTACAAGAAATGTGTGTATGCCGAAGTTGATCACCTCGGTTAATAGCTCAATCACAGCGCTATATTTAGCGACATTGTTTTTAGTTCATCCTAGACAAATACCTTGCAGATCTATCAACTCACTAGTAGGATCATAAATTACCCACGCTGCTGAAGGCAAATCCCTGGTATTATGGGAAGCACCATCTGCGAAACTGAAATAAGGGCTAGTAGGCATCTGCACAATAAGCAGGACCCAATAAGCAGGCAAGTGCTCACAAAGCACACCAAACCAAAAAACATGTACAAAGAATGAAAACAACACCTACGTACACCTATTACGCATGAATGGCTCACACATTATACTTGTTGAGATATAACCCATTTCTGGGTTGTTCAAGAGGATGAACTTTGTAATCAATTAGCTCATAGGTCCCATTCTGCAACACACGTTTAACGATGTAGGGTCCATGCTACATAGGTTGAAATTTTCTTGCCCCCAGCTTTTCACGAGCTTAGTCATACAGGAGGACGAGATCTCCTTCAATGAAAGAACGAGGAGAAACTGACTGATCAAAATGAGCTTTGACCCCCTTTTTTTTTGTGCTTCAATAACGAGAGCAACAAAGTGGCAGGTTTCATCTAGCCTTTCTAAATAAAGCAGACGCTCTTATTCTAGCAAACTATTCGATAGTAATTCAACAACCAACTTGAGCAAAGGTATTTCACATTCAATCGGAAGAGTAGCTTCAAGGCCATAAACCAACTGGAAATGAGTGAAACCGGTTGCGTTCTTAACTGAGGTTTAGTATGCCCAAAGAGCCCATAATAACATGAGATGCAAATTTTATTTGTGGATCCCAATCGTATGTTGAAGCATCGTGACAAGAACTTTGTTCATAGCTTCAACCTGACCATTGTCTTGAGGGTAGTACAGTGTTGAGCTAGTGTGATGCAGACCTAACTTAGAAGTCAACTCGACCACTATATAATGCCAAAAATGGGAACCATGAGCAGTAATGATGGCTTGAGGGACACCAAACCTAGGAATACTGTGATTGAACATTAACAGAGCAGTTGTCTTACCGTCAGCGGCAAGTGTAGGCATTTCTTTGGCCCATTTGGTGAAGTAGTCCACAACTACGATAATATAAGCATGCCCCCCAGCCGAGTGAGGGTTACACGTCATAAAATTGATGCCCCACTTCAAAAAGGGACCAATGGTAATTATATGATGAAGAGGAACAGGTTTCACATGCAACTTGCATTGATAAATTTGGAAATCATGGCATTTATGAAATGCGACAATACAGTCTTTGAAAACAGAAGGCCAAAAATAATGAGAACGAAGAATATTTTGTGCAGTAGCGTAACTAGACATGTGACCGCCATAGGAACAACTATGAAAATCATTCATAGCTTTCTCAGCTTCCTCGAGAGTCAAACATTTCCAGAGTATGGAATCGACTCTAATACGATAGAGAGTATCTCCAACTATACGATAAGGTTGCGACTAATGGCGGATGCGTCGATGGGAATCCTTCGTCAACTTAGATCTAAAAGATGAAGTTTGGAGATATATGATGATATCACCGTACCATGGATAGATAGTGCTAATCAATAAAAGTGAATCATCTGGAATGGCGTCCTTAGAAAGAGGAGCGGAGTCAGAAGGGAGAGAATAAAGTAAATCAGCAAATACAAATTATTTCTTAGATTTGATAGTAGTAAATTGCAAATAAAACTCTTGTAGGATGATAATCCACTTTGAGTATTTTCCCCCCATCAATTTTTGAGACAATATGCAGGTCATGGGGTTGCATTCATAAATCATTGTCATTGTACGTAAAAGAATATAATGAAAAAAACGTTGAACATATTGAATTGCGGCCAATGCTAACTTCTCGATGTGGGCATAACGTGTTTCAGGGTTGAGAAGGTTACGAGACAATTAATAAATAAAATTCTCATGACCATCATCATTGTCTTGTACCAAAACCATGGAAATCGTGCTAAAAGCGGCAATGAAATAAAGGGAAAAATCACGATGATAATCTAGAGGACGAAGGAGAGGAGCATTAACTGAAAATGTTTTCAATGCATCGAAATATCTCTGAGTGATCTCATACCAGTAAAAAGGAATTCCATGCTTTAACAATCGTGTGAATCCTTTAGCTACTTAGGCATAGTTAGGTATGAAACGACGAAGAAAATTAGCTTTCCCTTGTAAACTCTGCAACTCATGCAATGAGGAAGGAGAGGGGAGATTGATAATAGCCTCAATATTGAGAGGATCCAAACGAATCCAAAGTCTCGAGTCTACCGAGAGAAAGCGTTATT